>JAMPIT010000390.1:8607500-8655000 GCA_026261815.1 Monarcha castaneiventris obscurior | reverse complement strand
CTATTTTTGTCCATTCTAGTGAGGGATGACACCTAGTAAGTCTTTATTGACTTCTAAGTGGGACTATATGGACGTTAGGTGCAGACTGTGTTATTCTGAAGCTTATGAATCATGTAAATAGCAGTCAAAAGAAATAAACAGCAAAGGAGTAAAATCCTTTGCAGCCCACCACATAATCCTACAAGTTCTATCACTAATACCTGGTTTGGTTTGATACTTTTTCCTGGATCTCACACAGGTTAAAGGAGAGAAACCATAATTAGACATTTCATCTGACATTTTTCCCTAATTCCAACTTGTATCTGAACATTATTAAGATTAATTAAAAGATTAAGATTAATTAAAAGCTCTACTAATAAAAAAAGACACATTCTAATTTCTACTACATTATGTAGATTTTAAGTGTCTGGTTTTTAAAAAATAATGGTTCAGTGTGTTTTCTTTTCTGTCTTACTTAGAAGAGCAGTTGCCTTTTGTTTTCACAGAGAATGGAAGACATAACTCTTTCAACAATTTGATGAGTTTTGTTTATTCAATCTGTCCCTGGAAATCTATAACTAAAAGGTCAGCCATCAAAAGATTTATGCTTTCTTTTATGTGATCTTTTTGTAAAAGATCCTTCCTTTCTCTTCTTTTTATATGCAGTTTGTTGTCCGTTTACTGTGCAGATGTTAGTTAAAAAAAAACAAAACCAAACTTCCTGCAATCAGAAGAAAATAATTCACTCACTTTCAGATTGCAGGAATTGTGAAACAGGGTAACCATACAGGGCCAGCAGCCAAAATCATCTCTGAGAGGGTCACATGCAACAGTGAGCCTTGTAAATCTTTTTTAAACTCAGTCTCAGTCCTGGATTTATTTGTTTTTCTAAGCAGACTGATCTGGCTCCCTTCAGGCCCTACAAAATGATCTGTCACTGTCTACCCAGATAACCTGAGGCAGCCAATAATGAAGTCAGCTCACCAGGCTTTGCAAATGGGCCTGGTATCTGAGATCATGTAAGACCTTTTCATTTATTAGGTTTCCACCTCATGGTCTCCTCTGCCTCTCTGCCTTTCCCTGGTGTACGGATGTGCGTGCAGTTGAAGTCACCTCCCGGGAAGAGTCTGGGATAGTCTGAGAGTGACTTGGTGATTCGATTCTGAAAAACTGCATGTTTCCAAATTAAAGAAGACGCTCCCTGTTTTAGTTTGTTCTTATATTGATGTTGGTGTTCTTTTAATGGCCTTGGAGACTAATCTGTAATGATCACAGCTGTTAAATACTTTCAGCCTTGACTCAGAGAGTAATAAAAAGGAAAATTTGTGACTTAGTTAAATGCAGGTCTTGACCTAACTCTAAAATAGAAGATTGTTTTTGCATTGGAGTAAATATTAGATTATTTGGGATTAGGTGTAGAAAACCCCAAAGCTATGAAGAAGTGATTTATATTAGGCATGTCAGAATCACTGAATCACAGAGCTGGTCAAGTTGGAAAGGACCACAGTGCTTTGGTCCAGTCTCCCTGCTCAAGCAGGGTCATCCTAGAGCACATGGCACAGGACTTTGGTTAGATGGTTCTTGAATATCTCCAGTGAGGGAGACTCTACAACCTCTCCAGGCAATCTCTGCCAGTGCTCAGTTACTTGCCCAGTAAAGTTCTTCATCATAATAATAATGAAAGAAAAGGTATGAGAGAAAGAAGAATTTTATTTTCCCAATCCACATATTCCCAAGAGTCCCAGAGAATTTATGCATTTTTCCTTCCAGTTTCTATCTAGGTTGAATGTAAATATTTTTCACTTTATTTCTCTTTGCTACACTGCAGTATTAAAAAATATTAGCTTACACACTTCCATTAGCAGAATAAGGCACTTATTCTGATCACTTTGGTTTTAAATCCAGGGCATACAATTCCCCTGCTAGCTACAATGCCCGTAACCTCATGTGGCAATATGCACTTCCCAGCCCAGAGTGAGTGTGGCAGCATTTTGCTGCAAGCCTCACAAAATAAGGAGTGATGAATCAAGGTGACCACCTATCACTTCAGATGGAGATGTTCAATAACACAGCAACTGACCCCGTGATCTGAGCTCAGAAATGAGGCTTTATCATACATTTTTGTTACCCATACTCTCAGGACTTCACAGTTTTATCTTCGTTTCCTGACAGCACTCACTGCTTAAAAGTCAGCAATGGATTTGGATTTTTATTGGAGCTCTCTGGTGGCTTTTCCCCATCATACAAAATAAGTGCAGAGGATGGTTAAGCCTGCAGCTGAATCCCAAACTAGAGATGTAGCCTGTATGTTTCAGATGCTTTCATCCTCCTCTGGAGACAAAGTGGTGTGAATCTTTGCTCTCAAACAAGATGTGTGCTTGGTTTTCTAACAAAAGTGTTATAATTGAAAGGTTTTAAATGTAATTGAGATCCAGTATAGACTCTCTCTATAGCTTTGGCAGTGTTTGTTTGACCTTAATTTTCATTTTCTGTGTAACAAAAATTCTTTACAATTAGTTCCTTCATAAGTGTTTATTTGGTAGATTGCGTGGAGTGTTTCTTTTGTTATTTAAAGATTTCCACTCACAGAGTGAACTGAAAAATTTCACTTATGGCTAAATTCCGCACAGATTTGGGGAAGGGGAAAGGGAAGGGGAAGGGGAAGGGGAAGGGGAAGGGGAAGGGGAAGGGGAAGGGGAAGGGGAAGGGGAAGGGGAAGGGGAAGTGGAGTGGAAGGAAGGGGAGGGGAAGGGGCGGGAAGGGGAGGAGAAGGGGAAGGGAGGGATGCAGATGTGCAAATGCTCTTAGTCAAAAAGGAGCAATGCAAGTCAGACAGTCTGTGAAAGCTTGTAAAGTTTGATTAATAAATTATAGCATGGAAATTGGTACATTAGTCTGTTCTCTTATAGCATAAAAACATGGCAGAGGATTTTGCATAAGAGGTAGGGTAAAAGAGGAGGGGGGGAGAGAGAGAGAGATTAAAGAGAGGGAGAGAGACACGAAGAAAGAAAGGAAAGATCACCAGTCCCAGCTCCTGCATTGATCCAGCTGTGATGGGGTGTTCAGGGTCCTCAGGGAAGTACCTCTTTAGATATGTTTCCCTACCCCAGAGCTGAGTTTCTGACATTAATAAGCAAATTAGTTACCATGCACAGTTCATTTCTTCTAAACTTTTCTAGAATATGTCCAAGGGCTTTAGGAGACCCTAGCGGTCTTGATGACCCCAGTGCTGAGTTGACCTCATTCCTGCATGTGCGCTGTACTGTGTTGTACTCATCTCAAGGAACTGGAACAAGGAGGTCTATCCTGCACTGCTTCTGTAAGGCCCCCTTTTCCTGTCAAATCCCATTCTTTCTCATGGCATGTTCTTACCAACTGTTCTTGGTTGACTCCGTGACTATTTGGTTTGAGGCATACACAATAGCCTCTTCTGTGCTTGTAGAAGAATTGGCTGCTTTCAGATTTCAGACTATGAGTAGAGGAGCATAGGATCACAAAATAAAAACTCTAGAGCTTTTGAGAGTCTATTGTATCTCAAATATAACACCTCCACCATAAATTACTGAGTGTTAATGTATCTAGCATGAAATATACAATAATAATTATATTTTCTGAAAATAAATCACAAGCTAGACATTTAGTCACAAATTCTTAATAATTGCTCTGGAAATGATGCACCCATTTATCCTTAACAACTTTGAAAATCTCAATCACTAAATGCAAGCACATTCAGAAAAATAAAGTTCCAATCATTTAAACCATCACATAGAATACAGACAAACAAGACAGGAGAAGAGAAAAAGAGAGATTAAGGAAGTCACCCTATGGAGACAAAAATTCCTAAGAAAATCAATTTCTACAATACAGTGACAAGAACAACAATAACAAAATAATTTACTGCAAATATCAATTGCTTTAATAAGTTTGACAATTTTGTAGTAAAACTCAAAGTTTCATAGGGCTGCTCATTGAACATGAAGTTAAAATTCTGATAAATTAGTTGAATAAATATAATCAATCAAGACTCTAGTCTTGTTCCTCTGATCTATCCTGTTTCCAATGTTTTTATGGAAACACATCATGGTAGAAAAAAGTCATGATGGAATTCTGTCATACACCACCATAAGTTAGAAAAAATAGTCACATGTTAGCAATGTGAAAACTATCATACATCAAAAAACAGTTAGGTTCACTTTACACTTGGTAAGAGTTATTAGAAATCTGCCAAATATGCTCCTGGTGTTCATATACATCAATGAGGCAATTCATTACCAAATTTCTGATCTGAAGTAGTAGTATAGCATATGCAATAGAACCAAAAAATATATGTGTGAATTAGGGAAAATAAACTCTACAATGATATACCTTCTTCTTTTAAACTCACAATCTGTGGTGTAAAAACGGGAAGATTTCCACCTTTATGAGACACAAAAGCACTGCAGCTTCCATTTGACAGTACATATTCCCTTTCTGAAGACTTCTAAAGAATGCAACAAAACAAAAAAATCATACAGGGAAGAAAAGAATTTGCAGCATTTCTTTTCCATTAATACTTTATTTTTTCCCTTTTCCTGGATATGTATTCAGGTTGCTGATACTTCATGGCAATTATCATGCATTATATGAAAGACTATGCATTAGAATGTAAGAAATAGACTTTGAAAGAATTTGAAACCAATGGCTGATAGCCTTATTTTCAGGTAAAACTTTCTAACACAAGGTTTTGTGGTGACAGTATATGCCACATAAAGACGACTGGCAGAGCCTAAAAGATCAATACTACTTAGCTATGATGATGATTAGTGTCAGCAGACAAGGAAGTTATTAGGACCTTATGAACGGAACTGAGAAGCACAGCCAGACGTGGAGCCACACACATTTGAAGCAATGCACTGGCTTTTCTGGCTAACTGCTTGGCAGCTCTAGCATTATATATTCATCACAGACCATTTCAGCGAAATCTTATAAATATTGTATCGGTCTGACTTGGGCAATGCCTTATGTCCATCTGTTCACATGACAATGTAATCCCCAGTTTACGCTAATTGTAGACTTCCTTCACAGGAAAGCTCTGGAACGAGAGCAAAGAGAACAAACTCAGCACCTGTCTCTACAGTTTACCTGGAAAAGTACGTGACAGGAACATGAAACAAGGAGTTAATCTGGGAACAATTAATATAGGCTAGCAGAAACTGCATTAAACATTTCTTCTTTTCACAGTGCCCTGCACCCTAGGGCCATACACATGCATGCACATGCACCCTGAAGCTTTTTACCATTTACCCAGGTAAAGCGGGAGAGATAGGTAGATCATTCTTCCAACTCAGCCAGAATAAAAAGCTTACCAAATTGTTTGTGATCAGCATTCTACTCTGAATATACCTCTTTCAGCTACAAAATTCTCTAAATCACCCACACAATAAAACTAGCTCCTCTAATTACCTGTATCTGTGTGCAAACTTTAGTCATTTACATGCCTCGAATTTTCAGAAATTCTTTCATACTTCTATTTTGGCACCCACTTTTGAAGAGAGGACAGAAGAAGATGTAGAAATTATATAAACAAAAATTTTAAAATCTGTCACAAAGTTGCTGACCTGCTTTTCACAACTCATCTTTATCAGGTTTCTACATCTTTTCCTCATTGATTTCCTACTGTTATGTTACTTACAAATAAGGACTCTACTTCAGAAAATCAAGTACATATTCTTGTTCCTGTACTAAATGATCATCATAATCCTCACTTGATATGTCATGTCCATCATGGTTATAACCTGACTAATGACATCACCTCTCTTTTGCAATTTCCGTGAAGCACTCAGCACACTCAGAAATAACATATTTTCTATTAAAATTAATTTCCCCAACACAGAAATTACTCTTCTCTGTATTATGGTCATTATGTTGACCATAATACAGAGAAGATGTGCTGAGACTTAGGCACAAAGAAACAACCAAACAAACACAAAAGCTCATTCAAAAAGTTCTTTGATGCCGCTGACCAAAATTCTTGACCAAGAGCCTATTGGCTTCTGCTCATGGGTCACATTGGGGAATGTAGGTAAAATTACCTGCTTCCACTGAATCAAAATATTTAATCCCTTAGAAGCTTAAACAGTTGCATCATGTAGCTTTCAGTTTTACATCTAGGACTTCTTAAAGAAAAATATCAGACACGCTGAGATTTTGGACCTAAGAACTAGTCCCTGAAAGCTGTTAGCAAATAAAAGGTGTGGAGAAATAAATTGCCAAAGTCCTGGGAAAATCAGCCACAGGAAACAGAAAAGGGGAAAAAGCAGAGAGAGACAGACAATGAAGGAGAGGTTTCACATTCTGTTATATACTAGTGGATGAGTTAAAAATGAAGAAAACACCTTTGCCACCACACACTCTTCCTTTGCCTCCAAAAAATGGTTGCTCCGTTCTGCCACCACGTGGAAAGAGGGAAATAAACACAGCTGCTGTTAAGCCATCGGTGTTCAAGGCCTGCATTCAATGGTGCAAGTGGTCACAGCAGGAGAAAAACACAGTGTTAAGCAAAAACCACAGTGTTAAGCAAAAACAGAGCTAAAGAAAATACAAACAAAACAAAGGGGAAAAAATAGGAAACAAAAGTGGTACCTGAATTAAAACAAGACTGATCTCCACAGGGACAAATTAACTTAGTCTTTCCTTCCCACCACATGTTGCACAAACAAAATCCAGAATGGAGAAAAAAAATTAGAGTAAAACCCTCCAACCTGTCCAGAAGCAGCAAACCATTCCAGGCAGAACTTTGAAGAGAGGCAAAATGAGTCACAATTCAAGTTAATGTCTCCTGTTTTCATTATCTAATCCTAAAGCTACACAAGTCACACTCAGAAGTGGTAAAAGCTAATTGACTTAGTCCTAGTCATAATTTTTGCCCTCCCTATCTTGAAATCTGTGATATCCTGGTAACCTAGCTCAGGGTTATTGAATCAAACTAAATGGTGACAAGGGAGACAGACCCAGCAACTACTGTTAACCTTCAATTTAGGTTCTCAATGAGCTACACCAACATCTGTATCACTCACGCAAACTAGCAGTGTCTGTGTCAAGGAGTGGGGCAAATACCTGTTTAGAAAAAAATCAATAACACAGCAACTACATGAACCGCCAAGCAAAAGACAGTTACTCATTTTTTGTGACAATAAAAGGGGTTCAGAAGTAAAATAAATATTTCAAATTATGAGAATATTTGTAACTTATGAAAACTTACAAAATATTTGTAAGGTATGGAAGGAAATGATGTAGGACTTCAGAATTTTCCATGAGCTGCATCACAAGTAATATCTCATCTGATCATCTCTACCAACAGAAATTTGTTTATTATTGTCATGTTTTCAGAAATCACGAAGATTTGACAAAGACAAACACACATATAATAAATGAATGTTTCAACTGCAAATCTGAATGACAAAATTCTTAAAAGTAGTAAATATACCAGCAAAAACCCCAAAAACTCCAGGCAAAATCTCCATTAAAATAATATCAATGATTGCAAAAGTGACTTCACAAACTAGGATGCTCAACAAAAGCTATAGCATGACTTGTTTCCATCTTTCATTGTACCTTTTTATGCAGCTTCTGCACAAAAATATATTTCTTCATGCAGAAAGAAACTATTAAAAGCAGTAGGCACCATGTTACTTCTTTATTGATGCTCTCAGTCTTAGTCTGAGTTTCCTTATGCACTAGAAATGGCCTTATTCAGGATATATTTATAAACAATGTGTGTTCCTTCTCCTCTTCTCCTTACAAATCAAATCCATTTCTAATTTGTTTTGAAAGACACCAGTTATTTTCCAGGTGACAGGGGTGATTTTTTAAGATGCTCAAAACCTGGTTTTCCTCAAGCCTTTTTAATATGTCTAGGTTCTTAAATTTATATACTTTACCTACTTTCATTTTAAAAAAATCCCAAACAAACATAAACTCAAACCTGGAAGTTTAAAGGGTGTCATATTTATCCACAGTCAATTATGCAATTTATGTACACTTTTTAAATTTATAATTGAATTCTTAAAATGGCCAGTTTTATCAAGGTAACGAATGTCTCTGGACATGAGCAATTCTGCTGTGATGGCACTGTTGTCAGTGGCACAATGCTTCAACTACTAAGCCAAGACGCACAGGCAGACTCATCCTGCTCTGTGACAAGATCCCGTTGTTGAAAGAAAAGTAATGACTAATCCTGCCATAATCATTCCCTGGGAGCTCACATGCATGTTTAATGATATTTATAATAGCTGAATATGTCCCTTACATGTTAACACTTTTAATAGTTAAATATGTCAAAAAGGTCAGTGATTATTACACTCTTGATGGCTGTCCTTTACCCATGTGACCAACAGCACTCGTTCAGGACTGTGCCTGCTGTTCTTCAAGGGAAATGAACTGGGAAGATGTAACCTCAGCAGGCTGGAAGCAATCCAGTAACCTAGCCTTCAATCAAACACAAACACACATTATGTAAATTGTGCTACGAGTCTGACCCCTAGAACTAATCTGGTGTCAGATAGCACTGCAGATCACTGTGAAAAGCTCTTTCTGCTTTTCGCTTCTAATCCCATAAAAGAACAAAGTACACCCCAAGTATTTATCTTTTTGTTTTCAAAACTGGTGTTTGAGAGTGTTTAGCATTAATTATCTGACTTCTCAAAAGATACCTAATACAGATCTTTCAATAAATGTCACAGGATGGAACTTCAGATATTCAGCATCTCTGACAGAACCGACATATTTCATCCAAGTATGAAATCGATTTAGTTTTAAAACAAAGAAAAGTTCTTAAGACTACAGACATTAGCTAAGTTTCTGTGATATGAGCAAAACACCTTATCCATGAGAACTGCTTATGTTCACATCTTGGTGTAAAACCAAAACCAGAGTCAAATCTCCTTCATGTGGGAAGTCCTGAGACATAGTGTCTTCTTGACATACTCATCTCCAGGTACTTTTGAAAACAGTTAAGATATCTTGAAAAACCTGCATCCTAAAGCAGTTTTCTATTATCACCCAGCAGGAAGAGTGTGATTACCTCCTCTGATGGTCTTACTTATGTGTTTAAGAAACTCTACTTTTAAGGCTGGCAGATACAATTCAGAAACCTTTCTTGAACAGCTGTATGTCAAACACCCAGGCATTTTCCATTTCTACACCTACTTTTATTCATTTTCTGCACCATTAAAAATCAACAATGAAAAGAAAAGCAAAACTGCTGCATAAACTTGCATTGCTGTCTAAGCAAGTCTAACTGAAAAACTCCAACTGAAACTTTAGTAATAAATAAACTTATGAATTTCTATTGAAGTAAAGCCTATCCAGGAATATACTAATTCCAGCTCTCATTAATATACCCAGGCTTGTCTGATGTGAGTCAGGCACACTTTTAGTTCCTCTAGGTCCTATGCACCTAAGCTGCCCTGCTGACTGAACAGAGTGTGAAACTGCACCCACTGCAAGGAATCTGGTGACACCACACGAAATAAACACTAATCAGGAAGTTGCTCCCACAACACTGGAGCCACGGGGTATTGGCTTTCCCACCAGTTTTGGAAAAAAGCCAACCCATGTATAACTAGGTTTTGGCTACTGTGATTAACAACTTCAGCCCCTTTAATTCTATCTTCCTTGTGACTCCTTTGTGTTTAGAGGTATCTTAGCTCAGCAAAAGATGAAAGTGGCAGCACCATTCTCAGGACAAATTTGGTGGAAAGAGCACCACACATGACAAATTTCATGGGGAAAAAAAAATGATAGTTGTTTTATGACTGAAATGTATAGAACTTCTAAGAGATACTGGACCATGAAGAAATGTGGATTGTATACTTGAAAATAGCATGAGACAGACCCACCAGCACTGCTAAATCTAAGGCATGAAGACCCAATGTATGCTGATGTACTCTGCCTTTGGTACCTGCATCACAGGCATTTGCCACATCTGCGAGATGTCTAATAACTGTCCAAAGTGATAGCCCAGCAAATTACAGTAAAGTTAGAGGTTGGTAGATGAGGGTAATGCTTGGAAGAACTCAAGAGTTTGAACAAACAAGATACAAAATATTAGGGAGAAATTAATGGAGGTACCTTGACACAAGTGCCTTGACAAATCATACATGACAGACTTGGCATTGAGTAAGATCTCCCCAGGTGCAGTATCCCAGCCTTCACCCAGGACCAACCTTCCTTGCTAATGAAACCATACAATAAAGTACACTTATAATTTTTCAATTTGAGTCCTTCTAGCCATATCAGCACAAAATCAGAGAGTTAAGAGAAAGGATTCTTCCCCCCAGCTCTCAGTCAGATAATCACTTCTATTTCCTCACAATAAGTTCTTTTTGTGAAATGAAAATGATTTCAAAGAACACGAACTGACAATTGAAAGCTACCATTGATGCCCACAGGATGTCATACATCTCCCTTTCAGGAAATTAAAGCAGTAACAAGAGCAGGCAGAGACAGTAAAATGACAATAAAAATGTATTTTGATTAAATTATTCTACAATAAAGCTAAAAGGAATCTGAAAACAAAGTCTGATTATCATCCTCATCATGCCTGTTGAACGGCTTGAACACAAAATCATTTCAAGATGAGCACTGAACTAGCTGCAAACAACATTAAATGTTATATCTTTTCCTCTCCCTTTCCTCTTCAGATGTCATGCCATCATGATCAGCTTAAACAGTCTCATACAATTCAAAATATCACCAGCAAGCAGAAGGAATTCCTTCTGAACACAATACTTTCTGTAAACACGCTCTGCCAACACAAACATTATTCAAAATATGGTCAGATCTCCTCTCCCCACTTTGCACTCAATGTTTCCATAAAGAATAAAATAACCATTTCCTAAGAAACCAATCGATAAAGACAAATCAATTACATAGCAAAATGTTTTTACATTTCTTTAAGAAACCAAGGCAGAGATACATTATTAATGACTGACTAAACCAAACTATACATGATTTATTCACAACCCAGACACTGTTTCAAAAGACATTTTTTAATCACTTATTTTTATTTTTATTCTTATTTTTGCTTTTAGGTGAATTTTTTCCAGTATGTTGGTAAATATCTTCTAGCTATAGCTTATGTGTTGGTTTTGCACACCCTGGTTTTTGGTAGTGGTGGGGGCTGGGGCTGGTGTTCGGACAGTGTTAAATCATGACACTATAGCTTTTAGACTAGTTTTCTTTTCTGAATCCTCTAAATGAACACATTCTTTGAGAGACAAAAAATTTATTTGCTTTCACCAATAAATTTCTAAAATCAAACAGAATGTGAACTACAGCTTGAGAAAAGAATAGACTGCAGCTGTAACCAAGTGGTGAAGTTTATTCAATATAATGACTCTGGCATTTATTTTTTTTTTCTCTTCAAAGAAATGAGAGGATTAACATCAAAATGTACCAAATTTGTACCTGCATAATGTATGACAAAAAAACCCATACAATTTGTTCAGCAGTAGCCCATGAAGGATGACAAAAAAAAGTAGTATTCTTGTCAAGCTTTCCATTTTGCATTAAAATGGTCTGTTTTACAAATGTATTACTTAGAGTCCCAAGCTGTGAATTTTAAAATCTCACATCTCAGTAAGTATCCCAGTTTTCATCATTGTTCCGTACCCATAACAACTTAAAACAGGCCATACAGGAACATCTCATTGCTTTTCCACATTTATGGAACTTACCACATGTGTGATCTTAAATATCTACATAAACATCCATCTGCTTTGGTTTAGATTTGTAGTGGCGGTGTTCTTTTCACACGGCTGTTACTGGTAAGTGTGTTTGGTTTTTTGTGCTTTTCCAATTGCAGTCTTGAATCTTGCAGAACTAAAGCACCTCACTTTGTCAGAAAGTAGTTCAGAGACAGAAGTTCTCATAACTTTCTAAAACAGGATTCTAAGAGCAAGACTAATACTGGTATCAAATGTCTCACGCAATGACACCTGATGAGCAAAGTCACAGTTCTTCATGCTCCTGGGAAATAGATATGAGAGGTATTTATGGTTTTATACCAAGACTGCCATTTTTCAGCCACTGTACAAGTATGTTGAAAGCACAGCAGTACGCTGAGTCCTAGAAATGAACACCACAATGTGTGGGGCACCTGTGGCTTCCTCTGAGGTGATGAATAATTTGTCTGTCCACATCCACAACTGATATGAATGAGCATTACAGGTACCTGACCTACAGAGAAGGAAACCACAGAGTGAGATTAAAGGCTGTGGCAGGTTTCTGTAAATTAAAAACCAAAAAAACCAAACCAAGCCAAAAAACAAACCAAAACAAAAAACCAAAACCCAAAAAAACCCAGAAGAAAACCAAAACCAAAAACCTCACAAAAAACAAACCAACCAACCAAATAATGAAATAAAACTCATTTCTTTTATTAGCTCTATGGATTATATGAACAACTTGAAAGGAATGATAGAATCCACCTCCAAAACACGCAAAGGAGTGCTACAATGAATACTCTTAAGAGAAATGGAAAAAGTCAACAATTACAGCTATCATGCTGTTACATCTAATATTTATTTGTTTAAAGTGTGAAAAATATTATTTTCATATCAAGCATTGGTTTTTAAATAACAATAATATTTAAAATAATAATGCAATTCAGAATTATGAAAGATCAGTTGTTTGCCAGATGTATACAAGATATTTTATTCTGATATTTCCCTTGTCCCTTGTTCATTATTTTTGTTCTTGAGTTGTACTGAGAGATGCTTATAGTTCCTCTCCCTTTCCCATCCTGCTGTTGTTTACTTGGATGGTGGTAGTACTTTTTAGCTGTTTAAATTAACACCGCTGTAATCAGAGAGGGACTTTCCTACCTCTGACTGTTACTCATCCCCTTTCTACATGCTCCTAAATTATTCCATCACAGATAATACTTATCCCTTGCTCACTTTTTAGGAGTGGTGCAGCAAAGACCTCAGTTTATCCAGTTTCTGGATATAAACAATGAGAAATTGACTATTGGAACATGGTAATGCCTCCTGTAGTTAAGCTTGCCACAAAAGATGATGGAATTACAGAACATGAGGTGGAAGGGACCTACAAGGACTATCAAATCCAGCTCCTGGCCCTGTATAGGACAACTACAAAAGTCACACCAGGTGCCCGAGAGCATTGTCCAAATGCTTCTTGAACTCTGTCAGGCTGGTGCTGTGACCACTTTCCTGGAAAGTCTGTTCCAGTGTCTGAATGTAGGCTAAAGCAAAACCAAAAGAAAACTCAGTAAATAAGCAAGTTTAGATTCAAGTAAAATATAGAATAAAAATACTTGTTTTATATATTTTAAGGATAAATATATAATCAGATGGCACTAGATGGAAAAAAAACAGGACTGGAAAGCTATTTTGTCCTTTGTAGTTGCCAATATCAGGAAGCTATAGCAAGCAATACAAGAGAAGTCAAATATCTCTCTCCTGCTGAAAAATTCATAGCGGTGCCTCTTATCAAATCAAATGCAATCTGAAAATTCCTGACTGTTGTTAACATGAATATATAACCTCAATGTGCCATGACCCCACATCCACCCACCTACAAATCTTTACTGTCCAAATAATCCTCCTGCAAAAAATTTTTTGTTATATTTTTTTGAAGTAGTTCTCTGCCTGAGGATAAGCTGAGCCATAATCATGAAAGAGAGGAAAGCATACATAGATTCAATACCAAAGAGTGAGAAAAAAAGCAGAATAAGAGCATGTTGTTGTTCTTTTAAAGCAGATACACTGAAGGGGTTATTATTTTATTAATGGTGCTCTCACTGACATTATTCTGGTGTTATTTGAACAAAGTGCCTTCTATTGTAATCTGTAGTGACACAAAGCTCTGCAGGAGACAGGATGCTTTGAACAATTCCCATTTTAGATTACGTCTAGAAATTGCATGTTTAAAGCTGAATTTACATGTTGAATGCAAATCTTTGAGACTGAACTGGCATATCAAACTGGTGCAGCTGTACACAATTAGAGCAAAATGTGGCTGCTGTTTCAAAGAGCTTTTCTTTTGTTGTAGTATATACTGTTGTTCATTTGTTTGGAAATACATCACTTATCTCCAACACATTCCACTATTTGTGAATTAGGAGCTGTTATTTCAAAAGGATTTCATAATAACTGAAAAACTATCCTATACCCCATAGTAGGTTTTTAGGTCAGAAGCTGCTGTCTGGATCTAGATTTGACCCTTTTTAGAAGGTCTATCAGTAGCAATGTTATTTTGGGGGTGGGGTTTTTTTGTTTTGTTTTTCAAATCATATTTTAGTCACAGTCAGAGTTTCCATGTACTCCTCACCTCACACAAAAAGGAAACTGTTCTTCTCTATGGCTATATGATGTCTTTCTATTTCCTCATCTCAGAAGATGTCGGCTTCACTAAGGATTCCCACTTAAATTGAGCAGGAGAGGACAGTGCAGACTGAATACAAATTTGTGCTGGAGAAGTGGAACAAGGTTAGCGAAGTGTGCAGTTGGTGAGATTGATGTTGATACCCTTCACTGCCAAGTGAAATGCCAATAATGCTTGTATAGCATTTTGTGAGGGCAATGGGAGTATTGATTCCTAAGCAATAATAAAGAATGAAGCTGCTCTCTCAGGTATAAAAGTATTGGCAACTGTTACAAAGAATTGACTCATAGAGGCCTCAGTGTTGGCCTATCTTAATACAAATAATTCAGGCTTCAGAAGGATTTCAAGAGCAGCCAGGCATGGTCCTCAGGCACATTCTCTGCTATTAATTTATCTGCAGCTTTCACAAGTGTCTCTGTCTATCAGCCAATTGGTCTTTGAGGTGCAGGGACAAAAATGGATTTCTGAAGGCTTGTTGGGAGACAATATGAAAAGCCAGTTGAGCCATGAATTTTTAACATATAAAATAAAAAAAAGTTACATTCCTTTCTTGCCATTTTTATGAGAAAAAGCAGAACATATGGTTTCCATGCACTCCATAAATAAATTTAACATACATTTCACTGGGAGCTGAGATTTCTAAGGTTAGTATTTTTATTGCATTGCTTAAAATAGCTTTACGCACTGAAAGAAGTGTAAAGCTCCCAGAACATGAAGCTATTACAGGCTATAGTACATCTTACGCGTTCCCTAACAATTTGCAGTATGCTGTCTGTGCTTAAACATGAGTACTACGTGTGTCCTGAAAAATTCTGAAGATTAGCTGCCTTTTGTGGTGTTGAAAAGCAAACACCTTTAAATGACTTCTCACTTCTAAAATTGTGCAGCATGTCTGTTCACTCTGTTAACTAATGGGATTCTGCTCCATCCATCACCAACTATCAAAAGTACAACAGAAATGGAAGCACTGGGAGTACATCAACGCTTGTAACAAAAGCAGTGATGAAATCCACACAGTGGTGTAGAATTAGTTGCATTTCATTGGCAAATGCCTCACCCACGCTTAGTGTAATAATAAACATTTGACAGAACTGCTGCTGACATGGTGAACAATCAATTTTCTTTCAATGGATATTAGATACCAAAAATCTATCATCTATTGGTTTTTTCTTTAAAAGTAGATTTCTCACACTAATGTTAGAGGCTTGATGATTTTTAATCAAGAAAACTATCCAAAAAAAGGCAAATAAAGTCACAAATAATTCCCAAAAATGACAAACATTCATGAAGAATTCTAATCACTGAATCTACCGATTCCAAGTAATTGGAAATTACTTGGAAATCCCATTTAAACATGTCTGTTGTAAAATAGACATCTTAAACCATTGTGAAGTAACTTATTTTGCCACAAATGAGATTAAATACATTGACTGGAAGGTTTTCATCCTGGTCATGCTCTTCTTGAGTCAAACACATAATCAATTTCTCAATCTCACTGGCTCAGAAACCTTCACAAAGATTTCACCTCTGTCATGGAAAACTCTTGGTCTCTGAATAAATGAACAATCAAATGGGAAGGTCATGAACTTTGAAACAGAAGGGCAGGTGGCAGGCGCAGATCCCAGGCTAAAAGAAGAAAGCACAAACACAGTATGGCTGGTGGAGAACCACAGGTGAAATTACCAGTAGCCATGACTACTGAACTACTTATGCCTTTGGATGATTACATATTAAAAAACCTAATGAAATTACACATAGTTGAAAGTATTTGAAAAACTTATTTTCAAGGGAACAAGGAGGTATTGGATCAGAACCCTATGAAGGAAAGAATATTAATGAAACTTGATTTGAAGAAACAATTTTAAATTCCTTTACCCACAACAGGCCCTCTTCTGTGCTTTTGTAGACATCCGTCCATCTATTATGTCAATGAAGGAACACAGCCGAAGGAAGCCACAGCTTTTGTCATCTGGAAGAACATGTTCCCCTCTACAACTGACAGCCTTTGGCATTCAGAACCCTGACCCATTCCTCACTTTACCAAGCCAAAAACTGACTGAGAAAGCATTTCTTTTTAATGGTTTGTTGCATATAAGATAGTTGTCTCTTTATTCAAATCCCATCCAGACTTGGACAAACAATTTCTTTATTTCCTTATACCTATGCAACAACACTTTTTGTAGAAGCTCACTGTTGCTATGAGAGGAAGAATAGGTAAAAAATTGAAAGGGTTGTTCTTTTCTTCCTGGGTCAGTTGTATGTCAGTGAAACATGCATTATCATATAATTTTAATGCAGATTATTATATTTTATTAATATCCTGACCTTTCATATTGCAACAGATTCTACTTACTCTGATTCAAACCTAGAGATGTATCAAATTGCTTCAAGACTCTTTTGTGTCTGTCAAGTCTACTGCACATTTTACAGCAAAAAACAATAGACCTCTACAGATGACAGGGATATGATTTCTCTTGTGACATTCTCATGGCATCACTTCTGAGGCACCAAAATGCTCTACTACTTGTTTCTCTCTCAAACATAAAGAATCTCATCTTTTCCTGGTAAAAGAAATTTTTGTACATGCATTTATATTCATCTGACCAATTTCTCTTTCCTTCACCCCCATAGCTAGAAATCTCTCCTACTACATAGTATATGAGGCAGTTATAATGCAGATTTCCTTTATATTATACAAGTAAAAAGGAATTAAAAATCTAGTACCTATCTAGTTATTACTTTTGACTGCTGACTATTGAAACCCAAACATCCACAACATTTAATCTTTATTTTCCTGTTATTTTTGTGTAAAGAAAATGCAGTAGAATAAGAAATTATTCTCCTACTTGCACGTGGTTTTGTCTCTATTGACATAAAATTTCACCTGCCATCATGTTGCCTATTATTCTATTACAGCCATCTTTGGAATCATAAATCATGAAGTGCATGCTTTTTTCTGTTTTCATTTTTTTATTTGTCATAGCTATATTAAGAGATACGTATCCTATAAAAGGCAAGTATTGTACAATTTTGAATGGACAGGTTGTATATGTTTAGAGACGTGACCTGCTTCTCAGTGTTTTCTTTAGAAAAGATCAGGAAATGCCATTTCTTGTGACATTCAGTTTCTCAAAAAGGGTCTTCCAGAGCCTTTGGTTCAAGCTTCCCCATGGCAGTGTAGTACAGAAGAAGTAGAAGAGTAAAATGAAGATTAATCTCCATCTGTGTGATAAGTGCTGAGAGCACTGCAGGATCTGTCTGGTAAAAATCCACTGTGACAGAGCTGGGGAAAATAGTTGACCAAATTGACATAAAGATGCTGAGCTTTGCCCTTTGAAACCTGCAGGTTATTTCTGTTGATTAGACACTGGAGAATCATAAAAACCTTAAACATCAAAAGAGTCTCAGTTGTGCTATTAGGTCTTGAGTTTTAACCCTGCTGTCATGTTTTTGTTCCTTTACTTGCCAAGGTTAGACTCTAGTTACTCAAGCACAACCTAGATGAAATCTCAGTGCATTCACCAACAGTCATATTTTTTACTCCTTTTACCCATGTCTTTCAAAAATTCTGTCTAGTGACTTTAGAGAAACCCGTAGGAAGGAATCAATTTTTTTTCAATTGTTGCTTGTTTTTTTTTAAAAACTTCCATTGTGCAGTAAGGGCAGATTTCCTTCTGCAATTAGTTGAGCAAAGCAATTGGTGTTGGACTGAAGATATTAAAATTCCAGCTATAAATTCACTTATAAAGTGAATTTAGTTATCTTGAAAGGTATTAGACTGAATGCCCCAGAGACCGAACTCATTGACTTATTCACAGGACTGCTACTGTGAAATATGAAATAGTGCAAGCCTTCCCACTAGAGTGCTGCAAGCCTGACCTGCCTGGATGACCTGTGAGGGGAGAGATTAGTTCAGCTTTTATGTTCATTTAGGAAAGCACTCCTTTCACTTTAATCAATGGCAAAACCTCTTCTGAATTCAAGGAAGGTTTGATCAGATCTTTATCCTGTAAGAAAGATGCTGTGACCACTGAACAAGCCATAGACAGAAAAGATCAGGAAGATATGATTAAATGTCTGTAGACACACACAGCAAATGGGGTAATCATACTCCTGGGCATACAGCTCTGGTCTTCATACAAGTGTACAGGTGGCGAAGGATCATTATCTGAGTGGTTTCAATCTGATATATTTGGGATTTTTTTTCATCTTAAATTCATGATACAGTAGAGTTTTACCTCAAATACATGCTTTGTTTCTGGCTGCCAAAAGAGAAGGGAATCTTGAATCAATATATTCTATTCTACCAACCATGTGAATGTGGGAAAGTGACTTGGTTCCTTTTTTGCCGGACTCTCACTCCCATCTTTATCCATATATGAAATGGGGGGTAATAACAGCTACCAAATTAATGGAAGGAAACAAGATACAGAAGAGCAAGAAAAGTTATTTGGAGTTTTACTCGAAATTTTTGAGTAAGAGATATCTTCCGTGCCCATGGTATCACACTTGTTGGCAAAACCATATACTTGTCTAACAGACACTTATAATATCCCTTTGGAACAATAATATTTCTGCATGCAAGTGCAATAGGATCTGTCTGCTATGGTAAAAATAAAAATATTGTAAATGTATGATAAATATAAAAATATTTTTATTTATTTAGCTGCCAAGTGCAGTGGTAGCTACTATATTCTACAGAAAACCCACTGGTGGATATCCAGCTTCCCTGAGGTCTGGTGAATTTTCATTACAAGTGCCAGGATGCAAGTTCCAAGTTTTTAAACATGGTTATGGAGGAAGAAACCTTGTCAGTCACTGACAATAGGCCCTTGAAAGTAAAACCACTGCACTTTGAGAAAACTTTCTGCTAGCATTTGGGAAAGGAAGCAGGGTGACCTTCCAAGACCCACATACCCGAAGTGTCTGCAATGATCTGTGCCTTTTGGTAGGCTTTGGTGTAGGTTTTTTGTATTTGCCACTTTCCACTATACCTTGACACTCAAGAGGTTTTTAAATACTTGAAAATATAAGGGATGAGCTGATATTGTATTATACCTTATACCTCTGCTTTACTGCTTCTCTAGTCTTTCACTCTTACGTTAATTACTCAGGAATCATTTGCCTGCTGTTCTTGCTACTTTTATCCTGGATTACTCTTCCCTTCTTATGTAACTTCATCAACAGTGATATTTTTCTTCCAGTGAACACAGATTAGCACAACTAGGGCTTCAACCTATATGTGGGTACTTTGCCACTTAGTTCAGTAACAGTGGCAGGCCTGGTATAGGTTCCTACGGTATTTCCTATGGTATGTTGGATTCATTACTATTGAAACTGAGATAGCCAGTTGAAGAAGTTTCTTTTACTAGCTCAAACTATAACTCTAGCTAGCCTGATGACAGCTCAAAGTTGGATTTTCAGCCCTAACTGCTGATCTGGCCTCCACATACAACTTTCACTGGTGTGCTCTAAGACATTTAAGACAAACTCATGAGCTGTTATTGAAGATTCAGGCACACAGGAAGCATGGAGGTATCCAAAATTATGTTGACTACAATAAAACTGAAGAAGAAAGACAGGGCCTTCTATCTATTTAGTTATTCTCCTGTAAACATAAGATTAAAGTTCCCCATGCCAGCTGAGCAGGGATACTTAAAATCTTAGTCCGTAAAAACCACATTAGACTTGAGAAAATGTTTGCAGCTCTGAAATTTTGCCAAACTGCTAAATGCTGAAGCATGAAGGTAGAAGAACACACAGAACTTGACTGAACACCCACAGAAATCAGTGGGAGACTTTCCACACATTTCAGTCAGTAACAGCTCAAGCCATCCAACACGTTTCAGAACTATTAGTATGACTTTTTTTTTTCAGTCTCACAAGTTAAGTAGTATATTCAAACGCAAAACCACACCTCAATGTGAATTAAGAGGAGCGGAAAATATAGCGGTTTTATGTAACACACATTTTTGACATTGGAGTGTAGATATATCAAAACTTTCTTCTTCTAAAGAGAAAAAAGCGAAATTAATGTAATCATTCACTTTTATCACCTAATTCACATCACTGAAAACAAAAGAATCTTTAATAATACAGAAGGATTTCAAGTAAACATATTCACCTTTAAAATATGCATTATAACCACATGACAGGGTAAAAAACATCACAAGTCTATAAATGTGATGTGTAGAGCACTCCATAAACATATAAAAAAATAACCCTGCTTCCAAAATATTTGTCTAATTAGATAATACATACATAAGGGAGTGGGAGAGAAAAGAGGGAATTGATGAAATAATTGAAAAGAAAGGGTAAAACCGTAAAACCTAATAACACATTTTGTTAGCCCCATGACTCATAAGTTTCTTATGTCTATAGACATGCTTCTACTCACTGGATGAGTAGGCCAACATTTATCATTCTCTTTTCTCAAGCTGTGTGTCTTCACGAGTCATTCAAAAAGAGTGTGAAGGGTTGTCAGACTGCTTCAGGAAGTGGGATGAAGACAAACCAGGCCATATGGAAGAAGTTATGAGAGCAGAGAGAGAGAACACTGAGACAAGCTTGTAAGTCTTTCCCTTGGGTCAAACAGAGAATAAAAAAGCAGTTGAAAGTACAGAAGTAAATGGGTGGGCAGAATTATATAAGACCTTGAAGTGGATTCATGGCCTTTCAACCCATATGGAGATGGAATATTGTGCTCTATCTAGTAAGCCAGGCAGCTTCCAGGCAGCCCTTTTTCTAATCCTTTGAGCAACAGACTATTGCATCACCCCTCTGCAAACTTCTGTCTTTAGATGTGTCTTCACCATCAACGGCCAAAATGTGAGTCAGAAGATACAGCTTTGAAATTGCACATGGTATTTATGTTGGTATCCCACTGTGTGGATCACCAGGCAAGGAAAAGTTATTGGAAGTTGCTGCACTATGAAAGTGAAGGATAAGGCTTTCAAACACAAATGTGGCATGGAATTTTGTTTATACAGCACGGGAGAACTACAGCAAGAAATGCTGGTACATTAGAGAAATGAATTAATAATTAATAGCTTATAAATGAGTTAACAGCTCTTTACAATGACACATAATTGTAGGGAAAAAATTTATTACCAAAAGATCACTAACAGCTTCTAAATATGTTGGTTATTCCAGTGAAGAAGTATGAGTGTTTTAAAAATATCAATTAGATACCTCTTAGGTTATAATTGTCACATAAACAGCTTGCAAATGAGTAAAAAACAGTATTCTAAAGTAAACTTCCACTCTCTGGCTGCTGCTGTTGCTAGCAAAGCAAGCAACCTGGTTATGCTGAAATGAAAAAAAAAATCATTGGAGTTTGAATATGTAATTTTTTTATCAGAAAGAATGGAAAACGTTACCACTTAAACAAAACAAAAATACCAGCTCTTCATAATAGTTCAGATAGAAAAGAATATTTAGACATGAGATAAGGTTCAGGTATAACTCAACCTAATCAATTTGTTCCTGTGTAGGAAACAAAAGATCCAATGTAAAAAACATGAGAAAGGAATAAGGAAATATTATGTTCTTGTCCATACAGCTGGAAGTCATTTGCCATCACTCTTTTGATTATTTTAAACTGACAAAGACATGTAGAATTAAAATAATATATTACTTCTGTGAGGGCTGCATTGACTTTGAGAGTATACAACCTATGTTGTGCAGAAAATCATATTAATGCATCATAATACATCTTCATCTTCAACTTCAGAAAGATTTTATTAATAGATAAATAATCAGAGTCCTATAAAATTCCACTCTCACTTTTTGCTAATTATTTATGTTCCATATGCATTATATTCTCCATTTACTTATACATAAGAATATTAAATTTACTGAAATTCTAATTATTGGCAGCATCGAATTCCAAGTATGTATCGCTATACCAAAATGCATGTGAACAGAACCGGTTATAGGAAAGCATGTGCATGGGAAGATGTGAATGTGTGAGCATGGGAGAATGACTTCTGTGCTGCTGAAGAAAGCCCAGACTCATAAAACCACTTGCCGAAAAAAATTCTCTGCATTTATTTCTCAGTTCCTAACCATTTCTTAACTTTACACTTACTTTCTTCACACTTTATTTTAACAAAAACTTCAGCACAGGAGCTAAAATATTGGCTGTTGATTGTCATGAACTCTAGCCCTAATTTATAAGAACTAGTAGGACTATTCTCCTATGTGCAAATTCAGGAAAATGCTCCATTATATTGACACACTGGGGCAAGACATGGACCAGTCAGAAGCAAAGACTGGTCTTGGGCTGCAGGAGTGTTTTCAGTTGAACCAAGCAAAAACAGGCTCAGAATAGCATAAGTGATTTTTACATAAGTACAGATTTGCTTTTTAAGACACAAAAAACTACCAAATACAGAAGTGGATTTCACCAAACAAAAGTTAATGGCTCACTCCATCGAAGATCAGTATAGACAGACTGAAATGCCTTGCTTTCAACATAACTGTTTTGTTTTTGTTTAAATATCTTCTGAAAGGCAAGGCTGTCCTCCTTGCGCAAGCTGCCTTACCATGGTAGCCCAAAGCTACTTCTGCAGGACTCTGACATTTCTTCTCATGGGCAATGGCATTTTCTTATAAGTTAACCTCGTGCTCCCATATACAGATACAGACTTGCACAAGTCCAGTTATAGTTAAGTCATCCATCTTCATCTCTTAATTTTATTTTAAATAGAAAACCAGTAATATATAACTAGTTGACTAGTCATCAAAGTGGCATAGACTTAATCAGAAAGCAGAACAGGCTATACGGGACCTATACATAGAAACAAACCTACTAATTTGTAGTTAGCATACTAGAAATTGTACACTGAATGTTTTGCGTTGAAATTTAAATAAGCATTATTAAGGCTACACTAATTGAGTGGTTGTGGGAAAGCTGGGTGGCACAAGATGCCAAAACAAGCAATAAAACTCTGCAGATTAAGACCAGTTAAATAAGCACAAAGAGGTAAGACAAAAGTTATGTGAGCTGTCTTACTTATTATGGCCAAAGGGAGCCATGAAAAAATAAAACAATATAATTATATCTCAAGATGTCAAGGTAATTGTGTCAACCCTTGCATAGAGCCTGGGAAAGCAGCAATATAAAATGGCAAGAACAAAAGCCAGGTGAAAAAGATCAAAGTACATGGTGATGGGCTGTAGAAAGTATGGCTGTCACAATGAAGAACACAATACAGACTGTTGTACAGTGATAATGACTGTGCTAGCATGCATTGTATTTGCTAACACAGTAATACTTCTAACTTCATTATTCAAGCTGAGTCCACTTGCAGTGCCAGTACATAGCAGTACAATTTTCTAGAAGTCAGGCGTGTTTTAGTAATTTGCACTTTCTTGAAATAATAGGCATAAAATTTAATCCCAAGCAACCATTGCAAATTAATTTAGTAGACTGTTAGGAAGAGCTTAAATAAGAGAAGTGGAACTCCAGAATATCATGGAAAATGCCATGTCTGACATGAGATGTTTACTTAAGTACGTAATATCTGACCTAAGCCAGCACAGCGGCAGCTCTTGGTTTCAAACAACCTCAGTGGATCCCTGAGAGAGGATCTGTGAAGGCCATCCCCACAATATTTTGCACACCTGAGTGGGTTCTGTAATTAATAGAACATCTCTAGAAATGTGAATTAAGCAGTTCAAGGGGTTTAAATGCAACATGGAATCTGATAAGCCAGAGTGCTGTCTTTATCCAGTGTGTAATGAATTACATTGTTTTTGCTGTAAGACTGCATGAATGAAAACTTGTGTGTTTCTTAATGTTGTAACTATGCTGCACGTAAAATTAAGAGTCTTCTTAAAATTTCTTTCTAAAATACATACAATTATTTTAATTGTAGGATATTTTAAGGTATACTTCACAGAAAAATCAGCCCTATTTAATAAAGTGGTTGACTAGGTGCAGAATGGAGCATTGCAGGGTCATAGAGTTAACTCTTCTTAGAAACTGTATAAAAGGCCTTGTGATCATGTTCCAATAATTAATTCATTCATCATTAATATGAAGTAATATTTGCTCAAATGCTCAAGTGACTCCAGAAATTAGGGGATATGGAATCAGTCTGGATGTCTACTTAAAAATATCCCTAACAAACAAAACTTTTGAAATGTATGTAGCACAACACTGCCTGTGCCAAAACCAATCCCATTGTGTTTCTTATTTCTCAGCTGAGGTATCTCTTTGCATGAGAAGATATGTGAAGCTTTTATCTGCATCTGCATACAAATTCAATAATTCTTCTGGACCGTACTCATTCTGAAGAGTGTAAGGATCAAAGGGAAATATAGAGAAGAAAGGAAAATTCTGCAAAAGAAATAAGCAATTTCTGCAATGACAGCATGAGAATTTTTACACTATGCAGATAAGACAGTGTGTTTTGCACTGCAAAAAGAACTGGGGAAAGGAAAACTGCTTTGAATGTTTCTAGTAAATGGAAAATATTTCTGTCCAGGAATTACACAGGACTTTAAATTACTAACTGGTATCTGACTAAACAAGGTTACAAGCCAAATAAAGGTTCTCTATAGAACACGTGAGGGCATAATTCTGGAGGGAAGGGGGGAAGTCTCCAAAGTCACTACCTTTAAATGATTGGGAAATGTTGAAGTACCTTAGAACACTTACGTGCCTTTGGCTTTAATACTTGTAGATATTGAAAACACACTGTGAGTGAACCCATTCAAGTACCTGTACTATCCACACAAGAGTGCAAAGGAAAAACCTATCAAATATCATTTACTCTACAAGCTTTCATTTACAAAGCATAGTTCCTGATAATAATTTCTAATTCTGAGATTCTTTTGTTCAATTTTGCAAAAATACTGTCAGAATACCACTTTTCTTACCTCTGTTTTCACAATGTCAGGTTTAACATATTGGCATGCTCCTGATCAATGATGTAACCAGTATTAAACAAGTCTCCATCTTCATGTCTGAAGCGCTGGACTTGACTTATACTAATTATGCACCAACAAATACTCCACAGCAAGGAAAAATCCTCCTTGGAAACCTAGTTAGAAGTGGACTCCGAAAACCCTATCCATGCCTTCAGTATAGTCCTCTGCAGAATTCTACGAATTTTGGAATGGATGCAACTTCATGGCAAAGGGAATGGTATTTCGGAAATTTCTGATTAGTGTTATTAAAATGGTTAGAATTTAACTGCAGAAAAGTTTCAGTTAATTGTTTAAATGACAAATCTCTCATGACAACTCCTAACAGTGATAACAATTAAGTTTAAGCATAGTGCACATTCTAGTATATGTGGACCTGACTATAAATGGAATTCAGCTGAGGAAAACTCCAATAATTCAGGTTTCTGTTGCAACTTATTAGGCAAGTTCAAACATGTACCACTAGCAACTGAACAAATATTTGGATCCCTTATCCAAAGTATTTTCCATCCACCTGGATCTCAGGATTTGTAGTCTTTGAAAGAACAGCCCTCCAAAGTTAGTTCAGCTTCAATATCAATATGATATAGATAAACACAGATCTTATTTCCCTAATCTTCTAATATTGTTTCATTCCAGATGAAGGTGAACTCTGTCCCTTTGCTTAGCTGTAGATAGGAGTCTAACTGCTGACCTAGAAGTACAAGAGGCTTTTAACCCATGGCAATTGGACACATGCTATTTCCATGAGGCGGCTGTATATTTATCTTTGTAAGGAGAAAAGACAGAAAATAGGACAAGATGAAAATTTTTTTCAAGATGCAAAAAAGCCGTAGAAGCAATGAAGAAGATGACATTTGTCAATGAATGAACAAAAGATTCAGAATTATTTGATACCTGAAAAAAGTTCCATGGCTCAGTATGGAAGGAATGGTTGGAGGGAGTAATTAAAACATATATGCCAAAATCAACTTCCAGGGAAACTGTACAATAGTTCAAACTACCTGTTTCTGTTTTGAAAATCTTTGAAATACCACACTATTCCAAGAGCATTGAAACATTAAGATTGTTCTGGCATGCCAGCAGATCCCAAAACACCCTTCAAAAAGGAAACATGAAAAATCTGATGTGCTTTTTTTTAGCCGGTCAAGGTAATGATCACACAACTTGCAACAGTCCCATTCCACTACAAACTTCTAAAGTAATTTAAAGCAATGGTCTCTACTGGCCATCACACCAACTTGATTAAATGCCAGTCCACCTCTTGAAGAGTGTAATTTGTTTTTTCTTGTATGTCAGTATAAAAGATAAGTGCATTACATGTCCACACACTTAGTACTCTAGAGGCTTTTAGCTTATACTTAGCCTAGGATCTGTTTAGTTTACAAGATTGGACTGGACAAATACCAAGAACATCATGGCTACAAAATAACCAAAGACTAGGATCTCAAGGAGAATAAACAGTTTTTTAAATTAATTTCAGAAGTTTAAAATACTTCTATAACACTGATCTACATTTATTTCAAACTAATATCTCTGTTTCTTCATTCAATAATATTCCTTTCCTCACAAGCCCACATGGGTTAAATTTACAATTAGATAATAAAAATGCACAGTAAATTTTTTTTATGTGGCTATTATTTGATAATCTTTATGCTAACATCCACCATGTTAATGAAGAGAAGATAATCTCAGTAATTTGCGTCTCCTACAGATATTGATAGCACCATTTGGAATTACAGTAATTCCACATGTCTCTCAGCAAAGAAGAAAATTAATATTCAGCAATGATTTTACAAGTAATGGGACAAGTAAGAGTAAAGCATGTCATACTGTAATGCACATAAACTCATGCCTCTATTGAACACAGTCCGAGGGATAATGCAACTACTTACAAAATCAGCTTTGCTGTGAATATAGCCTATGACTTAAACAAACAAACAAAAGCCTATAAATATATGCTTTCTACAAATATGAATATACAGGGAGTGTCCAGCTCTAAGAGGTAGAAGACATCTATAGACAAATTGGAATGGAAAAGGCCACACTATTCCTGCATAATTAACTGTTCTAGAAGGAAGTGCTCTGGTTTTCATATTTTCATTTGGTAAATTTTACTTTCATTAATACTGTTTTCTCTGTGAATTATTTAAAAAAACTTGTTTTCATGGGTTTTATCTAGCATAGATGTATTCATGCAGCTGAATGGTAGAGAGGAAATGAATGTATGAAGAGCTAATTATAGGTATAACTAACAGCTTCACTGGTGCCATAAATAACAGGACAGAATCTGAATTACAGTGTTTGGGCAGGAAATGTTATTGGAGTTTTTAAAGATAATATCAGCAAACAAACATTTCAAGGAAACACAAGACTGAGAAGACAGAATTATTGCACATGTAGGGGCCACTGATTGTGTTTTTAATGATGAAGTACCTTGATAATCTACACACGGACTTGAAGACTTGAAAAATCCAGTGTAATTGGCAAAAAGCTGTCATTTCAAACCCAAAAGAATGCTAAATGCCATTGTTTCACACTAGAGGTCACCCCCGGTAAGAAAATATAATTGTGGTATCTTTTCTTTTTGCCTGTAGCTGGTACAATATTGAAACAGTGTCCCTTGTAGTACAGATGTAGGAATGTAGGTTTGGTGGTTTGTTTGTTTGGGATTTTTGGGGGTTTGGTTTTTTTGTTTTTGGGGGGTTTTTAGGGGGTGGGGTGGTTTTTTTTTTGGTTTTTTTTTTGGGGGGGGGGGGTTGGTTTTTTTTTGGTTTGGTGTGCTAAACACCAATTCAGCTGAGTAAAAGGAAACCTCGTTGAAAAGGTTTCAATTTTCATTATCAGACAGAATACACAGAACCTGTTTATTACTCCCCATACTGAAAAAGCTTTTGTTAAAGAAGCCAGATACTTGATTTTAGGGATTGTCTGTTCATAAACAATAACATTTCAGTTAAAGAAACTTTATACCTCTCATGATCTTTTTATTTTTTCTTACTTTTTTGACAAGGATCAGCACTGTTGGCTAGGCACCACAGCATACACATACACAAAATGTTTGACAATAATTTGCATTTGAACAAAAATGGAATCTCTCTAATATAGAAAGTGAGTATATCTTTACTACTATTCATAACTAGAATGTCAAAAAAGTATGTCCATGTCACTTCAAGTATTAAGAGTAAAGATTTAGGAGGATTTGAAAAAGAAATAACTCCTTATAAGGTTGACATTAAGATCAAGATACAGCCACAGTAATTATTTGCATGTGCATTACTGTATATATGATCTTGCATTCCTAACCAGGATTGCAAAAATTAATGTTTGAAAATGGTTAGAGAGACAAAAGTTAGAAATATGTATTTATTTATTAGTATCTGCACAAACAGAAGTTTGTACTGAATATAAATAAGAAACATTTTTAGCTCCTCTATTGCTCTATAAAAATGACAGGTAAAGATAAATGACAGGTAAAGATCTTTTTGTTACTAGAGCTTAAAACATTTACTTCTAATCAGCTTTTGCTTCATTCCTCCAATTTTTTCTGACTCTTATTCACAGGAGGGATGTAGCTAAAATTTATGTGAAAAATCTGACTGCAGTAAATGAAAAGGAGCTGACAGGATCAGGCCACTTCAGTGGGTTTTGGTTACTATGTTCTGAATCCCTTAAAATGATATACATGCCAAAGCACCTTGAATAGTCAGTGAACTGTAACAGCTACCATTTCCCTGAATACTCAAGAAAATTACCCATCTAGCTTGCCCTGATTTTCCTGCTTTGTTTGTATAGGGTGCTTACTACCCAAAATGGATGACATATTGCACCTCTGAAATGCTGTGTGATAGTACACTACATCACATAGCCATGCAGTTCATTCCTACAGCTAGACACCTACACAGCAAGCCTTGGGGAACAACAAGAATGAAGCAAAAAATTTACCAAGAAACAATGTGCCCCAGTGTAACGTACAGTCACTATAGTAATGTACAGTCATGTACAACCTTATATTTCTTACCACAAGTGTTTTTGTAATTCCTGTCAACGCTTGAATGCCTTTAAGATAGAGAAGTTTCTATCATTTAGGTTTTTTTTGATGTGAAATAAATTAACAAATTTTATTTTTCTCTTTAAATGGCAAAGTGATGTCAGTACTCTTCAACAGATTTTTATATTTCATTCCAGAAGAAATCATTATACAAATATGACATGGCAAAGAACTAAAATTTTTGTTTCATCTTGTGGGAGTTTGGATGGAAACAAGTATATGGAAAGAAATTTTTAGGCAAAAATCAGAAAAACTCAAACCTAATTTACAAGGTTTATAACCCTGAAGGGATTTATAAAAAAATATGCACATAAAGATCCATACTTTAAAGAAGAAAAACAAGGAGATGAAACTAAGAATGTGCCAAAAATTATGTCCTTTAGTTATGTAACTTCACATGTTTCAAAACTATGGTTTAAATGCCCATTATCTCAACTATAGATGTCCTCTGGACTATGTACGCCATTGTAACTCTTTTTTCTACTCATTGATGTGTTTACTGAAAGTAATTTCTTTGCTTTTCTTTTAATAGAGTTGATGGATATTTCAAAATCTTGAGACCAACATGAAGTCTAGTTTTAACTAGTTTCTTTTTAAAAAAAAGACTGGTTTTCATTCACACATAACAGAAATGAAAGCTGTAACTGAATTGCAGTTAAAAGAACAGTGATCTACTTCTTTCAGTTTTCTATAAGGGCAGGAAGGAGAATGAAGACAGCTACTCCTAATTAGTCTGCAGGTAGTAGAACTAAATTTCATTTTTTATGAAAAGGATTTGAAAAGTTTTACAAGATTTGGGAGGAGAGGGGAGGGAACCAACAAACAAGAAGCAAAATCAAAAGAAAACCCATTAAATATTTCACTTGGAAAAAGTTGCCTCCAGAACATCAATCATTTCATCATTGTGTTTATCCTAATGTGAGTTTAATGTCATGTAATAAATATCATTGTAGCATCCACTAATGTCTTACAAAATCTTTGAATCATGAAAGCATATTTAACATGAGATTTTTTGCTACAGAGACTGAAAAGTCGGAAGAATCTCACAGAACAGGTTAGCAGCTCAGACATCCTGGGTACATAGGCACAGGCTGAGCCATAAAAAGTAGATATACACGGATGCACCAGGAAAGTTTACTATCTCAAACACCAAATTTAGTTCATATTTGGAACGAAACTGATTCTGTTCCCTCAAGAATTGCAGTATAGGTGGATTTTTGCTCACCAAAAATATCTCACATGCCAACCATTTTTACTCCATTTGCTAAAATTATATGCATAAGCAACTTTGCATAATGAACATACAATACAAATATTTGAGCCAGAAGTGGCTTTTAGACATTATCCCTTTTATACCAAAACCAGTAGAACAAGATACACATATAGCACAAAATGTGTAGCAGGATACCATGGATGAGGATTAGTGTCTGATATGATCTTCTGCAAGACTCAACCAGCTCATAGGGTTTCAGCAAAAACAATCACCTTAAAATAATTGAGCTATGGTTCCTAATGTCTGTCATTTTAAGGTCTAACAAGAAACAAAGTAGTCAGCAAAATAATTATGAACTCTTATTTTTTAGATTAAGTATCTTCTACATGTTTTCTTGGTTCTGACAAGAGGAAATAATTATACCCAAATTGAGAAATTCCAGAAATTCTGAGATCCAAATGTTTTGATCATGCTAAAGGCCAGGTATGATGCCCAAGCTGACAAAACCCAAAAACCGTGTTCTTGCCTCTCTTTCTCTGCAGGAGCATAAGCGCCTTTTCTGTTTCATTTTAATGATTTGATGACCAACTCTAGCACCAGCAGCTGTGGTGTTATAGGAAGCTGCACTCTTGCTACTGTACCCTGCCACTCTCATGAATCTGATATGACCACTCTGCCAGTGCAGATGTCTCACTTCTGGTACCAAGCTTCTTCACTGAGACCTAGTCACAAGTTCCAGCAAAGAGCTGAACTGCTCAGCACAGGAGTTCTCTGGCAGCTGGTAGAAGGCAAGTGTGAAGACACCTGAGCACCATGCAACTCCAGGAAAACAGCCTGATCGTGAGAATTCTGCCTACACACAATCCATTTTTACTGATTTGAAGAACCACCTTCATAACATATACCTATAAAAATATGTACATTTGCTTGTGTGTGCATATGTATGTGTGTGTGTATATATATATATATATATATATATAAACATCCAAGCATGCAACACATCAGCCCTGGGCTGACAAAGGCCTTCTTGCATATACTATTGCCTGTCTGGAAGAGGTTACAGATGGAACAGAAGACAAGACTAACATGGAATGACTTCTCTGGCAGAAATCTTGTTGCAGCAAGAGAAGGGCACAGAATGAATCAGTTCTTCCAGATGGTCTGAAGAAAGGCATGTACTAGGAGGACAGAAAGAAAAATACAGTGGCAGAAAAGCTCAGGGTGAGAAGAAAAATAAGCAGCTTTCACCTTCTTCCTGACACAAAACAACAGCTGAGGGACAGTGTCTGTTTTGGTGACCGGGAAAAAAAAACCAGTGAGCAGAGAAGAGTGGGATGTCTCCGGTACAGCTGAGAACATCTAGGAATTCAAAGGATGACAACAATTTCTGTGATAGAAACGGCAGCTGTTACTGTTTATTCTATAGTGTAATTTACTTAGTGTGCAACTTGTTAAAAAACAAGTCCAAGACTGGAGCTTGGGGCCTGGAGAACCGGAACAGGTTGTCCAGAGAGTTTGTGGAGTCTCCTTCTCTAGAGATATTTAAGAACCATATGGACACAATCCTGAATAACACATTCTAGGCAACCTTGTTTGAGCAGAGAGGTTCTTCTAGATGACCTTCAGTGGTCCCCTTCAATACTACCCATTTTGTCACTCTGTAACAGTCTAAACCTGAGGTGAAAGAAAAAGGTAAGGTAAGACAGGAGGAAATTGGGCTGGGTTGAGTTAAAGGGGGAAGAAAACAAAGAAAGTGACAGACTCCGATGAACACAGGCTGAGAGAGCTGAAGCTGTTCAGCCTGGAGAAGAGAAGGCTTCAGGGAGACCTGGTAGAAACCTTCCTAAAGCAGGCACACAAGAGAGTTGGAGACGGACTTTTGACAAGGGCATGTAGTGACAGGACAGGGGCCAAGGGCTTTAAACTGAGAGAGAGTACGTTTAGATTGGACACCAGCAGGGAATTAATTACTGTGAGGGTGGTGAGGTACAGGAACAGGTTGTCCAGAGACTGTTGATGCCCCAGCCCTGTAAGAGTTCAAGGCCAGGCTGGATGGGGCTCTGAGCAACATATTCCAGTGAAAATTATCTCTGCTCATGCCACAGGGATTGGAACTGGATGATCTTTAAGGTCCCTTCCAACCCTTCTATGATTCTATGCTGGCCACTGCTGAAAACTAATGTGCCTAAAGCTTCAATCCAGTATTAAAAACATGATCAGTGAGGTTTAGGATATCTTATAACGCCAATTAACAACATGCTGAAACTGCAGAAGCATAATTTATATGTGCAAAAACAGGTTAGCAAAGCATGAAAGAGAAAACACTCAAAAGGCAGACAACTTTTCATTTGTTGTAAGTGAAAAAAAAATAGAAAAAGAGGAAAAAAGATGATCTTTCCTTCCAAAAAAAAAAAAAAAAATCTGCTTGAAAGGAGGTAGAAGAGGAAAACTAAGGGGCTGCATCCCAGGTCTTTAGACATACAATGTATCATACCAGTGCAATTTTTCTATACTTCTCAAGACTTGTTTTCATACATTTGTTTTTCAAATCATGGTATAGATTATAAAATGGCAATAGTATGTGATTCAGGATGGTCAAGAAATCCTCAACTCTCTCTACAACAGATTTTGTATAGAAACATTAGAATGGCTGGTTTTCTTTGCAGTAGAAATGTGTGAAACTGACTAAAGTACCAGTAGCAAACCAACAGAACACATAAACCACCTGACTTCTCAACTTTATCTCCTTAATTTAACTTGCTGTTTAACAAGCATTTTTTAAAATAATGTTAACATCTTACACTGTTCTTGTGTGAACTAGACTACGGTACGGGGAGGTTTCTGTTGCTCTAGTCCTAGCTGACAGCTCAAAAATCAAACATTCATGAAAGAAGTTCTAGCTGTTCAAAAGCAGGAAAATTTATGTTCATTATTTCAGTCCTCTGGAAGAGTAATTACCTTCACCATTACAGCAGATGCCATCATGGTTGCGTAAAAGGAGGAAAGCACAGCAGTAGTTCAGAACCCAAGTATTTGCTCTTGCAAATTAAAGCTCTAAAGAAGGTGCTTAACAGATTATAGCTAAGTTCTTGAACAGCAGCAGTCTGGTTTACAGCCAGAACTCGCATGCCTTTGCATCATTTTAACTTGGGGCATAGTAAACTGTGGCACAGAGCTAGACTGAGTAATCAGGAACAGGACTCTCATGATGGTTTTGCCACGAAGAATATCTGTGTTTGACAATTCCTTAAACTGCTTTTAAAAGCACACCTGAGACTTAATGCTTATCCTCCATGCAAATGTCCTGACCTTGTTGATCACGATACATTTATCTAATGGCTTATATCTAATTTTATTTAAAATTACGTGGAAATTTATTTAATTCAAACATATAATTAAATAATCTTTTTTTGGGTTTTTTTTTTTTTTTATTTGTGCATGTTCCTACAACTATTTCTCACCAGAACTCCCGTAATGGCCTGTCCTGACTAAGAAACCAAAACACTACAGAAAAATGCCAAAGAAAAAAAAAATGTTTGGTAGAAATTCAGGAACAGAATACATCCAGGGTGTGATTGTATGCATTTCAAACTCTGGTGCCCCTTTTACCTTTTGTTATTCTCTTTGTCTTTGTTCTCTCCACATTTCCAGCTATTTTTATCACTCTGCACACTGCCAAAAAGGTCTGTCCTTTTAGAAACCAACATGAGTCTATCTGACCCTGTTCCAGAGTCCTTCTTTTGACAAAGAACAAGAGCAAGCTTTTGGCTCAGTGTCAATGGCAGACTTTAAAGTCATCAGCAGCAGGAAGAAACAGAAAGATTTGAGCCCTATTTGGCTGGAAACCATCACCTCCTTAACATTCATGTTTGCCGTGCCCGTTCAGCACCTTGAAGTCCAAACCAGCCGCAGACTCAAACTTTGCCTTTAATTAGAAGTAATTTTTACTACAAAACTAGGAGGCAGGATATTTTAGGATATCTAGAGTAAGGGATTACCAGAATGTAAAGTCTGGTTTATATATTAAATAATAATAATAATAATAATAATAATAATAATAATAATAATAATAATAATAATAATTTAAAAAAAAAAGCTTTTGTGCTTCTATTCACTTGCTACATTTGTTTGAACCAATCCCTTTCCCTCCACCTATCTTAAAAAGGAAACAAGAAGTAAGAATTCCCCCCAAATAAAGTCCAATTATATTAGCATATAGTTTTTAACTCAAAGAAAGTGATATTCACATGTAAGTTTACAGATCTAGTTAATGACAGGAATATGTTTGATCCTTAAGCTAGTATTTAAAAATCAAAACTTTTGTTTAAAATTATTTTACTTTTTATGTGTGTGTGCAAATTTACAAATACCTTCAGGTTTCTCTTCTGTTACTCTACTTTATAAAGACAACTATTTTTTTTTTACTTTTTATGTGGGAAAAAGATTATCTTGAGGCTCATTGAAGCACAATAAATGTAAGGTTTTCACTGAAAGCTATTTAAAAAGCGAGGAAAATCTCATTTCAGCATCTTTTCAAATTTTATCTAAAACTCTCTAAAAGTACAATATGCTATCCAGTAGTACCATACATCTTCAAGACAGCCTTCATTCCTGTCACCTTTCCATAGAGTGGATTTTGGCTAGGAAGAAGAACACCTTTGCATTCTCTTTGCAAAGCCCAACAGCTTTAACAGCAGAGGCAAAGGAACATGTCTGTGATTGATCCTAATTATTTTCAACTCCTTGACAGTAGGCAAAGGGTGGAGAGTTTCAAGGAATACCAGCCAGAAAATTCTGTGTCTGCAAGAATAAATAAAGTTTATGTAAAATCTACCTCTGGTGAATTACTAAAAGACAGCACTCATCAAAAAAGAATTGTCTGCACTGGCTTACATAGTTTGTCTTGGTCATTTCCCAGATTGTCATAAATTAGTAGGCTAAATATCTTAAAGACAACTTGAATATCATGAACTTTAAGGTAGGTGTGAGGAGAAAAAAGGTACTGTCATACCTTTACACTTACCACCTTTGTTTTGACACTTTAGGATGGTCCAAGGCCAAATTTCAAATTTTTCTCTATATCTAGAAGTAAATAAACTTTTCTTCTTGTTTACTCATACCCTCAGTGAAAGATTTGTTTTCTATTTAATACCTGTTCTCAGCAACCAGAGCCTGAGGTAAACATTGAACTATCATCACTTTCTGACAAAACAGCAAGGACTGGCAATGCTCCAAAATTGTTACTAGAAAGTGTTCCTCATGAATGAAAGGCTTACAGTTTTACTCAAAACAAACCAAACAGGACTTTGCAGGTCCTCAAAAGTTTTCAGACTTTAGGTATGCAGGTGAGCAAGCTCTGCTGCTCAGCTTCCTGTATTTGCAGGGAGACACAGTTACTTGTGTGTTCACGGGTCCTTGATCTAAACAGAAGAGCAGTACAGCCATACAGTATGGCTATCCACTTATGTCTCACCAAGCCTAGATTTCAAAGCCCAAAGTTCATGAATCTTTAAATCAGACAGCCTTTAGATAGCAAGTCCACAGTGAAGAACACAACTGATCTTTGGCTCAAACCCTTCACCTATTTCTGAAAATGAAAAATTCTTTCTTTGCAAGTTATCCCGGAAGAATATGGTAACTTAAAAGTCTTCATCACATAGAAGTAAAACTTTAGAACATTTTTAAACCAAGAAGTGCTCATATTTAGCTTTTCCAGTAACACTGGTAGACTTGGTGTTGTTTATTTACTGGTGGCATAAACTAGAAAACAGGCATATTTTATTACAGGTAAGAGTTAAGCAGAGATACCCCAAGTTTGGCTAATATTCTAATTTTCTTGAAACCAAAGAACAGCTCATATACATTTATTTAACTTCCATTACAAGCCAATCCATCTTTGATTTTTATGCTGAAGCCACCTCAGCTGATTTGCTTAGCAGTGTACAAGTGACTTCACTTTTTTCTCTGCAATGAAAATAGGTTCAAACAGTCAATCCCTCCATTCATGAAAACTCAACATCTCTAATGGCTTTTCCAAGCAAAGCCTGAGTCTTTCTTTGGTCACTCAGAGTGCACCATGGTAATGAATCCTTGTCTGCCACAACAGTTTGTATTTAAGTTGGCTGCTTTCCCTCATGTTTCCCTCAGTCTGAAGAAAGATTTATAAAATTCAGTTTCCAGGTGTTCCTACATTGACATTACTGTGAATAGCAAACCGCTTATAATAACAAACCAGATAGATTAAAGAGGACAAAGCTGGCAAAAATATTGGCATGATTCTAGACAGCAGGATGGGCAACATTTTAAGGGCATTTTATATGTCTTCACCCACTATCTACAACATAAAATTGACTTGCACTTAGATGGGATTTCCATGGGAATTAATTGTCCAGCTTCAGTTGAATATCAATACAATTTTGAGCCTCTATTCCCCTATTCTACTCTGTAGATCCTTGCCATAATCTATTTGGAGAAGATATCTGTCCACCAGCAGCACACTTTCAGTTAACCATATGCTAATCAAATATTGGTTATTCATATTTAAGCTCACTTTGTCAAATGAGGACAAAAAAGTAAAAAATTATATATGTAAGATAGGGAGGAAAATCACTTGAGCAAATTTATCCCAAACCCAATTTTGCATTTCAAATACAAGCAAATATTCATTTCTATTTTTGAAAAAAGCATTTGACATTAATATAAAGGAAAGAAAAATAGAGATATAAAAAAATTCAGTTTTAGAGAACTATAACAACTTAAAAAACTCCAAATTATAAAAAATTAATTTCTAGAGAACTATAACAACTTAAAAACTCCAAATTCCATTCAATGCAGTTTGTTTAAAATACAGTACCACTTCTAATTCCACTAGTATCTTTTAGGATTAAACATCCTTTCAACATCATCTTAGAGAAATGTTTCTTTAAACCTCACTATTGCTTTTTTTAAGTGACTATTTATGTGTTATACACAAAATCTTCCAAATTATAGGAAAAATCACCTCTACAAAAAGGGTCAGGAGTGGTCTATAGTTCAATTTAAGAAAAACCCTTGGAGAATTTAACTTCAGCCACAAATACATATAATATGCCAAACTATATTAAGTGGGAGGGTTATACTTCTGACTTGTGTTTTCATGTTGGAAACAAGAAATCCAGTCATGGATGTCACAAAGATAATTTCGCCATTGAATTAAATTGAGTATTGAATTAAAAATATGTTTCTTCAGTTCTGATTGCCCAGAAAGTATGAGACAGAGGACAATCACAGGCAAAAAATAAAAGTACCGTGTAATTGTTATTATTTAGTTAAAATAGCAAGATCAACATATTTTGATTTAGTTTCCTTACTTTCTTTGTTAACAAAATTTCAGTCTCCCCAAAACCAACAGTGGAAACCAAGTGCATTAAACACCAGATCCCTCTGTATCTGCCTTCTTCTGTGAAACATCTAATATAGTATTCAGCACAGGGTGGAACATGTTTTAGAGGCAGGCCTGCTTAAGGACTGTGTTTCACTTCCTGACACAATTAATTGCATTATGAATCAGAGCTCTAATGAAGATTAGTTGTTATGTCTCGATGCAACTGTACTGGGAAAGAGAGACAGCCAGAGAGATGGGGAATTTGGGCAGCTGTGCACTTGTTTATCAGGCACACAGGGTCAGAAGGTAAATGGTCAGAAATCACAGGATACTTTTGTGGGTCTGTTAACAGTGATTTTGTTGTCTCGGGTGAATCTTTGAAACCTCTGAAGGTTGAATATTGAGAAGCAGGTTAAGAGCCAGGGAGCAAGGGAAGCAGACAGACTAGATAAAAAGAAAATATCAGAGTACATTAAACTGAGTAAGTATATAAAATACTTGCAGTTGCTTGTCTGCAATTCCTAATATATAGCACATTTAAAACTACTGCAAAGCATTCCCACAGTTTGTAATAAGAACAGGGCAGCAACACAACATCCAGAAGTACAAGCTTTATTAAAATCTATTTAAATTAACTAAATTCAGCTGGAAATTTTCCAAGGACCAAGACAAGGCTGTTGGTACATCAAACTTTTTATTAAACAACATATTCATCAAGAACAGAATCTCTTACTGTGTAGGGTGTTTCCTTTGCTCTTTTGCCAAATTAGAGCCAAAATGCAGAGTCTCAGAACTAAAACAAAAACTAGTTTTACAAAGAATCTTAAGACTTGCTTTAATTCCAGAATTTTTACAGCAAAGAGAAAATGAAATAAGTATTCATGTCCTGAGAGACTGTTAAAATGAGTTTGTGAAATGCCAAAAAGTGTAATGAATAATTACTAGAGAATTACAGTTATGTTCTTACAATAATATTAGTTTACACAATTCACTAGACACCCTTAAAATGTGACAAATAATGACATAATAAGATGCCAATATGCAGACAAGTTTCTAAATCTGTATAGTGATGTTTGGTTTCAACAGACATATCTGCTCATACTAATTTGCAATGTTGCAGCATTGTAAACATTTAAAAATATCAACATCCAGTACAACCTTCAGAATTAGATACTGAAGCAAGACATTTCCTTGTTAGAGCTGGGTAAGTACTTTCTAACAAAAATTCAGTATTTGCAAAAAAATTCTGTATCTTGGGCCTATAAAGGAAAAATTCAGATCAGTGATTGAATGACATTGAGTGAATACAAAAGTAAAAATGAACACTCACATGAATGTTTGCAGAATATAGTTCAGCTTCCATTTTATGCTGTTTTAGTTTTCTTAGTGACTTATTAACTTCCTGCATCATCTTTATCAATTAGCATTCTACAACTAAGCCGTAATTATTCATTAATGGAAAATATTTTGGATGCTACACTGTCATATTTTCATGGCACATTGAGTCTCAATTTGTTTGCTTTTCCTTCTTAGCTGTTCTGTCAGCACTCATTGAAAAACTTAATCCTGATCAAGACTGATAAAAACAATTTCACATACAAGCCACACGAATCAGTTGATGCCAACTTTCTTTGCTTTTCTGTCTGCTTATTGTAGTTAACCACAATATATTTTTTCCTTCTAGAACAACACTGGGGACAGATAAACAACTCACAGGAGCCTTTCCAGGTGAACCCTGAAGATATGTTTCTCAGAAAGGATTTATGAACAGCTTAAGCTCACCCTGTTCTTACAAAATAAGGAGGAATGTTGCCAAGCTACTAACACCCCAGGATCATGGATGCACACATAATAATACATTACATGCTTACCAAGCTGGCCTCTCTAAGGCAGCAAAGGTGTAGCTTTTTAGTCTAAGACATGCAGGTGACTGCCATTTGTACATTTTGTCGAATACTTACAGAATTAATGCTATATAACAGCAGCTTCCTTTCAAAATTGATGTCATGCAACTAATAAGAAAAAAATGAATGTGCAAGTTGTTCTTTGACTTATTTTCAAAGGTTTGGGGGAAGAGAAGTTCTCAGAACATACACACCTGTAAAGAGGCTGAAAAAGAGGCAGGGAAGGAAAGCATTTTCATCACAAAGACTAAACCACCTGTAAGGGAAAAACTAAGGTCACATAAAGGTTCTTTTCTGCTACATCTCTATGTTTCTATTTTAAAGCTTCACAGACATCAGAGCACAAAAGCTTCTTACAATCACACTGCATTCAAAAATTCTAAAAATGAATGTGCTTGCCTTTTCATAAAGAGGAGAAACCTCAAAGTACTGCAATGTAGGTCATTTTACACTTCACCAAACCATTCATGTAGTTCTGATTTGTGACTTCATAAATATGTTCTTAATATCTACCAAACCTATGACTTTATAAAACAACTCTCCTTGTGGTGTTTGAGCAAGGTTTTGAATTTCAAATGAAATTGCAGTCCCATGAGAACCAGATTAAACACCCAGTTAAGCACTGATTTAAATGTAAAATTACATTGGATCACCATCATGGCATTCAACTTGATATGAACTCAGAATGTTTCTGGGCTCATTTATCCTTGCAGAAAATCAGAGTGTTTTGCACTGCGATTAACACTCTGACATGACAAACAAGCATACCATGTAACATCTGAGGAAATAAACTTTAAAATGAAAGAAACTGAAAGGCATAATTTCCCAAGGCAAGCTGTTTTGTTCATTCACTGATTACTGTGCCTTTTAAAAGCTAACAGTCTACCATGGTATAGAACAATTTATACGTCTGTTGCTTTCCTTGGTGAAATTGAGGCACTTGGGTTTTTTCTCCTTTTGATAGGCTTTTCTTTTAATACAGTGGTGGTTCAAACATGATGTACATCCAGTGAGCAACTAAGCACATGATAGACAAAACTCTTATTATTATCTGTTTACCTTTACATCAGGTTGCAATACTCAAATAAGCAAACAGTGTAATGATTTCAGATGGGTATACTTTCTTTCGGGTTAAAGTATCAGTTTGCTTGTTATGCTGCTGCTAATCACGTCTCAAATGAACCATTGCTTTATTGCCCTCAAAGAAGAGAAATGAGCCGGTGAAAGGTCTAGAGCAAGTCTTGTAAGAAGCAGCTTAGGGAGATGGGTTTGTTTAGCCTGGAGGCAAGGAGGTTCAGGAGGGACCTTATTGCTCTCTACAACTCCCTGAAACGACGGTGTAGCCAGGTGGAGGCTCGTCTCTGCTCCTAGATAACAAGTGACAGGAGGAGAGGAAATGGCATCATGTTGCCCCAAGGGAGCTTTAGGATAGACATTAGGAAAAATCTCGTAACTGAAAAAGTCCGGGGCGATGGCTGACTCAAAATCCTTTGAGGTATTTATAGCCGTGAGGATATGGCACTCGGTGACATAGTTTAATGCAAGACTTTGTGGTGTTGGGTTACTCGCCAGACTTCACGATCTTAAAGATGTTTTCCAATGTAAATTATTCTATAATCTTAAATATGTATTGTTATTTCACTTTCAAATTACGAGTGTGTTTCACTCATAATAGCTTATAATCATATATAAGGAACAATTTTGCTGAAAACAGTCTTGTGTCACATTCCATTTGGAAAACATTCAATAAACAAGGCCCTTCTTTTAACAACAAATCTGACAACTTGAAGTTTTTCATGAGTTCTGCTACTGCTGTCTTTGTCATTCAAATTCAGTATATTCATGAATATTCAATGTATTTAATGTAATATTTTTGAAGAAAAATTGTTAGTACTTGGCATATAGATTTACACAGTAATTCTGACAACCCAACACACATACAGTGATTTCTCAGCATATCTTAGAAGAACCTAAGTGGACATCAAAAGTGAAAAATTACTAAATGACCATGTCCTGAAGACACAGCAGATTCTATGTTACATTGTCCTAGGGCTGGATTCCACACATTATGGTAAAGTAACCCTGGGCACAAGATTTGTAGGATGAGTTTTTAGCATACACTAGTTCTGTGGCAAATTATTACTGTTTTGTTCTGAATAGGAACAGAATTTCTGGGTTTGTTCTACATTCATTTTTATACAGTTTTGAAGTATGAAATAGTGCAGGGAGGAAAAGGCAAGGTGGGAGAAATTTATTTCTAGCTATACTATTAAGTCTTTGATCATTTGCATGCCTTGAGTGGGAGCAATACCTTTGAAAGCACTGTCATGCAGAAGATTGTGGCTGATATGGGCTGAGTGCTTTTAGCTCCTATAGAATGAAAAAAGAGCAGCAAGAGTATGGACATAGTAGCAGAGATGAAATTGTATTATACTTTCCAAGTATTAGTTAGTCCCTTCGTCACCTGCATTATAAGGAACTGCTTGTGAAAAATTGCATCTTGACTTGCACATGAGATAAGAGAGCACATATCCCAAAAATTACGGGACATCCCAAGGGAATTAATTTATTCATTAAATATTGGAACTTCACTTTTTAATACACTTTTGATTAAAGAAAGGAAAAAAATGCATTGAACAATAAAAAAATGATGCTTGGAAGAGCTTGCAAAACAACTCTTAAGCTTTAGAGAAAAAAATTCCAAATTCAAAGCTGTTTCATATAAAATCTTTCCTTTTTTTTTTTTTTGTGATTTATGTGCACATATACTGAATATATATTACACATTCTCGAGGGCAAAAATATTGTTACTTAAATTACATTCATATGATTCCTTGATAAAAAAAATCAATATGCCAGATCAATTTTTCTTAAACAAGTTCATCATACTCTGGAGCAATGAACTAATCAATAGCGAATGTTTTTCAGATGCTTTGCAGCCATCCCACTTTAGTAATTGCTAGAATTTCATATCGACAGGTGATAGGATGATTTGAAGGATGAATTGATTTGTTAGCCTGTAGTGCTACAAGTCAACACCGCAACAATAAAGATATATCCCCAGAGTGCCAGGGTTTGGAAATCAAACAGGAGGTAAGTTGTTACATTATGCATTTGACCCTGGAGGTAATTCAAGATTGCAAGTTTTGTGGTTGTATTCAAAGCCACAGAAAGGAAAGAGGAAAGGAACCACTACCACATAACTTTGTAGTGATTTTTTAATTGAAGAAAACTATAGTGCATGGCACCATATAACTGTTTATGTTGGATGCTTGAATAAAAACACTATAAAAATAATTTCAAAGGTTTGCTAAACGATGGTATGCATCAGTAGAATTGTTGATTTTGATCAGTAGTTCCTGACAGAAGCAGAAATGGCATAAGAAATTATGAATAAGATGGCTATATTGAGTAAAAGGATTTCTATCTCACAGTACAGACAGGAAAAATTATTTGCCTTGTAATGATTCTTGAACAGCTGCACTCCATATTTCCACAACCGACCAGCTCAGCAGGATATCATAATATATAAAATACAGCTACTGAAATCAAGGCTGATTCATTATGAAGAGGACTCTCAGCTGTGTGCTCAGGTCACATTGTTGGATGCTTTTTGCAGAAGCATGCCGAAGTACAGAATCTATTCACAATGCCAAAAGAAAAATTTAAGATCTGCATTCATGTCTGCTAATGCCCAAAGATTTGGACTTTATCTGAGCTCAATTAAACAACAGAGTTGGCTACAAGAGAGAAAAAAAGCATTTGCTCTGCATTTCTAAAAGTCTCAAATTTGCAAAGAAGCAATTAAAGAGGACTTTTTAGCAACAGGGTCAGTCATCAGTCGCAGGGAAGCTAATAAAAACAATGACATCTACAGGTGCAGGACTAAGTGCTGCTCTCCAAACTCAAGTACATACTCCAGTAAGTCAGCTGGAGTTTTCACACCTTGGGGACAGCCACAAGCAAAGTGAATGCTACACAGCACAAAGCTCTAGTGCTGTCACACATATAGACATTTGATGCTGCCAGTGTGCACCATCTGCCTCATCTAAACAAAACCAGATAGCAAAAATGCCTTCTTTTGCCTTTCAGTTCACTGGCTCAAACCTTGCTCAGCTCAAAGAATCTCTAACAAGTTAATACAGCTTGTGTAGTGGAATATGTGGACAGTCAGCTATTGCACATGTATTTTTTTTTTAAGCCAATTGGGACCTCCTTCTTCCTGAGCAGGTAAAAATGGAAAGCTCCCTGCTATGAAAAACCGTCAGCGATACCAATATGTAAGTTCAGAATAGTATTAGCTAGGTGACATCTGTTAGGCAATGCAGTTACTAAACATTCATCTAAATGAAAAGCTTTGCTCATCTTGCATAATGTTTCCTCTGACATAATCCAAGCAGCATCTCAGTCTGACACAGCCAGCATAAGGAATATGTTTTGAACAACTTCATCTTCATTTTATATTCTCTGAAAACTGTGTTTCCAAAGTACTTGGGAGTGTTGTTCACCTCATGGCCTCCCTCACCCTTTAGACCACACACCTCAGTTTAAAATTGAAATCTGCAGATGAGCTAGTTTTAGCGTGATTTTTTGCTATCATAAAGTCATAAACATAAATAAAATCCACCATGAAAATCTCTGTGCTAAAAGTCTCTTTGATGTCATTTGATACAGTAAAAAGAATCGTCTCTTTTTATCACATATTGCATAATAAACATATAAATAGTTATATTTCAGTTTTTAAATTTCATTTTTATATACACTTTTTTGAATTTGGCATCACTTCACATTCCCCCCTCTGTGTTTAGCTGGGAATGTACTTAAAAGGAAAATCTTAATACATTAACTTGTCTTTCGAATCCAATTTTCAAAGTCGTAGGAGCTAATTTAGTACAGCTGGGTCTGTGACATTCAAGCCCAACCACAAACAAGCTACCTGTATCCTTCTCTGAAGGAGTTAAAAATTCTGTAGATTTTATAGGAAAATGTTCAATCTATGCAGGAGTATGTACATTCATGCTACTATATTGAATAGATGTACATTATATAGAATAGGTACGGAAAGGAAGAGAGAAATTGGTTGTTAATACTGGACTTCATTGATAGCAGTGAAAAAATAAAAATCAGCATTTTTGTTTTGACCTGAGCAATTGAGCATTTGGCATATCAGTATAGAATGCAGTGCAAGGATGAAGTAACAACAGCAAGTGTAGGGGACAAAGGACTTAGTTTGTGTTATTACCTCTTAACTATTACACCTTTCTCACTGCCTAATTTTAGTAGGGTCATGTTCCACTGCTGTTTACCATTTCATACACATATTGTAAAAGTTTTCCATACTATATGGAGGACATCTTTAATGTATTTGCTTTAACTTTAAGAAAATTTGTTCAGCAAACCAGATCATTTTTACATCACACTGTTTTTCTCTTAGTTTGTAATTTCTGAAGTTCTAAACTTTAGTGACTGGCAACATGCTGTCCCAGGTTGTATTTATTTTAATATTCTGGGTGTCTTGTATTCGCTTACATACTGCTGCTTGAATTGAATTCTATCTAAAAAAAGAAAATTAGTATTTATTACCATAAAGTACATTCTTAGCCAGATGAAAAGTAAGAAAGCAAAACATGTCACTTTTTCTCCAAGTGACACAAGCACAAAACCATTTATAAAATCTGCCTGACTCTTCTTGTAGCTGATCACAAATTTAGGTATATATCTGATGATCTAAGTTTGTAATGTAGATGAAGTATGTAGATGAAGTTCTGAACCATAACCCCACAAGAAGTTCTTACTCAGAAATGTCAAATACAAACTGTGACAATTGTTACAACTTATGCTGATATGCCTTTTTCCCCCTGTGTGTGGAAGGAGGGCAGGGAGACAAAAATCAATATAAACTTTCCGTGGTAGGACTCAAAAGACACCATTACATTTCCTAATTCTGCTACAGTACCTCAGACAAGAAACACTACTATCCTGTACCAGTGTTGCCAGTCTTCCCACTCCATTCAGCAGGGACCATCTTATTAAAGATGTCCAACATCTTTAAAGATGTCTAACAGTGCATGCCCAAACTCCAAGGCAATTAACGGGGGTGCAATTAACAGTAGTGCAGATAAAGTTAGTGCAGTGGTTTTGGTTGTGTATATCCATTGCTTACTTATTTTGCTTCTGTGAGATAAGGATTAGGAGAAAAGCAAAGCAGGCACAAAATTTAAAAGAATATTAAGAAGTTTATTAACAGACCTAAAAGAAAGAAAAAAAAGTCAGACTAAACCTTCAGAACACTTCTCTTCCCCCCAGCTTTGTCTCTTCTCCCACTGACAACATAAAAAGACAACCCTTGAGATTTCAGTCAGTTCACCACCTCTATAATAATCTCTTTTTTCAGTTCACTTAGGGAGAGGAGTCTCTCTTGCTCATGCTATGGAGACATCTCTGCAAGAAACAGTTCTGTCATGGCTTCAACATCACAGCAAGGCAGCCGCCTGGGATGGTTCTCTGTCTGCATGTGAAAGTCCCTTTGCTCGACTTGCAGCTTTCCCCACCACTGCTTTCGAGAGTTCCTATAGCTAATGGGGTACCATTTTTAAGGATGAGCTGTTCAGAAGCAAAAGGTTCTCTTCACTTATCAAAATGTCTGAGAGGGGGAAGAACACTATCTCTGGGAGCATCTTCATCTCTAGGAACAGAGGTCTTTTTTTTCCCTGGGTTTTCTGTTCAAGCTTCTCACCAAATCACAGCTACTTCAACATTTGCTTATTTCAGCACGGGTACTTTTGCTCATGGTTGCAGTTTGAATGCTCCACCCCCCGTGCTTTCATGAAATTACCATGCGTATTCTGACGTACCATAGTCCATCACCATAGCTTTACAACAGAATTTCAGCTTCTAGGACTGAAGCATCTCCTCATTCTCCTCTCTCGGAGTTTCAGCTCTTCCTTCGTCACTGACTTGGGCATTATTATGGTGTTTTCTTCACGTGCCTTCACCTTTCCCTTTCCTCTGACCTGGGAGAGGATTGATGTCTGCAGGCTTCATCTGGTCTGGAGGAATCTTACAGCACTAACAGAATTAATCTCGCCCAGGCCTTGCAGCTGGAATTCGCTTATCTCTCTTGGTCACATGGTCTTGCCAGGCAGCAGCCTCAGAGGAATTTCAGCCACTCTAGGGGTGAGGGCCAGCCCAGCCCAGCCTAGCTGGGCCACACCACTGGCCCCCAAGTTACCTGTCCAAAAGCCAGAAGCAAGAGAACTTTCCTGGGGTTTGTTCATTCTTAAATGTGGATCACAGAGGCATGTTAAGCTCCTTAAGTGGCTTAAAAAAGTTGCCAATATTCCAACTAGCCAGTTGATTGGTTCTATTGGGTCCAGAGGAAGTTGTAAACACCTCTTTGCAAAGAATCACTTCCGTGGCTGATGGAGCCCTTCCTTAACTAAAAACCCAAAATAAGCTAAACCGTAACAGTTAGGTACACCTACAATAGAGACCGTGTTACTTTTCCATACCAGAGTACCACACTTAGTTCCATATAGATGCCAAAATGGCAAGTAAACTGCTAGGGGGAAGTAATTTGAAGATATAACTGGGAAAAGGAAAAAAATGAGAAGCAGATTTGAAAGGTGTCTTTTATGTCAGAATACCTCACAGGAAAGGAAGACTTT